>OU974033.1:2500-10000 GCA_918843925.1 Eulithis prunata
AACCTAACCTAACCTAACCTAACCTAACCTAACCTAACCTAACCTAACCTAACCTAACCTAACCTAACCTAACCTAACCTAACCTAACCTAACCTAACCTAACCTAACCTAACCTAACCTAACCTAACCTAACCTAACCTAACCTACCTAACCTAACCTAACCTAACCTAACCTAACCTAACCTAACCTAACCTAACCTAACCTAACCTAACCTAACCTAACCTAACCTAACCTAACCTAACCTAACCTAACCTAACCTAACCTAACCTAACCTAACCTAACCTAACCTAACCTAACCTAACCTAACCTAACCTAACCTAACCTAACCTAACCTAACCTAACCTAACCTAACCTAACCTAACCTAACCTAACCTAACCTAACCTAACCTAACCTAACCTAACCTAACCTAACCTAACCTAACCTAACCTAACCTAACCTAACCTAACCTAACCTAACCTAACCTAACCTAACCTAACCTAACCTAACCTAACCTAACCTAACCTAACCTAACCTAACCTAACCTAACCTAACCTAACCTAACCTAACCTAACCTAACCTAACCTAACCTAACCTAACCTAACCTAACCTAACCTAACCTAACCTAACCTAACCTAACCTAACCTAACCTAACCTAACCTAACCTAACCTAACCTAACCTAACCTAACCTAACCTAACCTAACCTAACCTAACCTAACCTAACCTAACCTAACCTAACCTAACCTAACCTAACCTAACCTAACCTAACCTAACCTAACCTAACCTAACCTAACCTAACCTAACCTAACCTAACCTAACCTAACCTAACCTAACCTAACCTAACCTAACCTGTGTCGTGACCGAATCTGCGTCTTCGTTCCCTGAGTTGGCAGCCCCGGAGACGCCATCAGTGAAAGGCAGACAGAGCTTTATACTCACGTCCTCAAAGCGTAGGGCAGGCGTCGAGATGGATATGGCGAACAAGTTAGCAAACGAAATGCTTCAGAACGGGAAAGAGGCTCTCGAGCAGGCTGGGAACATGAAGAAGGAGTGCAAAACGATTGCTCTGGAAAGTCTGCAGACGATGTACGAAACGGTGCTGGCGATTTCCGACTCCAGGTCTAGACACAAATTTAACCTGGAGAAAGAGAGAACAAGGCACGCTCAAGAACTCGTCAGAGTAGAGCGTGCCCACAACAAGCAACTCGCGGAAATGAAGAAGGACCTGACCGCAAAAGTACATGCAGCCAGTTTAGACATCGAAAGCACTATGAAAGAGTCCAAATCCATCAGGGACTGGCTAAGTTACGAGACAAGGAAACCCCACTCCCAGATAGCAGAGATGAGCCAGGCAATGGCCAGGCTAGAAAAGACGACAAAAGAGTTGACCGAGAGCGCAAGTTTAGTCACAAGCGACAGACCCAACGAAGCCGGAAGTGTTCTCCTCGCAGAACAAAAAAGGCTGACATGTTGCATGGAAAACATATCGCGACAGCTAGACGCTCTCAGAAGGGATACGACTCAGTTGTCTGAAAACTCATCGCAAGCGCAGACGACCAGCGCAAGAGTAGTGGAGCTCCTGGAGTCTCGTCCGGCCGCCTCGACCAGCATCGATGGCCACACACACCGCCTGGAGCAAGAGGTGGCGGAACTGAAGAAAATCGTGACAGATCTCAGAGATGAGATCCACAACAAACTAAATGACACGACCTCCATCAACACTCCCAATGTAGCACAGACTACGGAATTGGCTGAGCACCTCCAACCCATCACCGAAAGGCTAGAAGCGGTATCGTCGGAACTAAGGACGATGCGCGAGCAAAGGCAGCGTACACCACCACCAGTGCGCAGCCTTGAAGCCGAGCTTACCCAGGTGGATGAAGTTAAGGCGCGGAAGCCAAAGACCCAAACATACGCTCAGATTGCTGCAGCAATCCCAACCCCTCGACCGAACCACACCCTGATTGTCTCCTCAGCCGATCCCAATAAGACCGGGGAACACATTATTGAGACGATCAGGCAGGCTCTGGACAACCAACAAACCGGAGCTAGAGTGGACAGGGTTCGAAAGGCAAGGAACCAAAAAGTTGTACTGAGCTGCGGTACAAAGGAGGACCTGGCCCTAGTGAAACATCAAGTGGGCGCAAATAAGGGACTAAAGGTTGAAGTAGCAAGAACAACGAACCCCCTCATCAAGATAAAAGACGTTCTCGCCTACCACAAAGACGAGCAGATCATAGAACATCTCAAAGCCAAAAACAAAGAAATCTTTGAGGGCATAGAGAAGAAAGACGATCTAATCCGAGTGCGGTACCGGAAAAAAGCGAGAAACGCGTTGGAGTGTCACCCCGTGCTAGAGTTGTCTCCAGTCCTGTACAAGAGATTCATAGAGGCAGGGATGGTCTATATTGGGATTCAAAGGAGACCGGTTGAAGACCAATCCCCCTTGGTGCAATGCGCCAGATGCCTGGGATATGGGCATACAAAAGCGGTCTGTCGGGAGGATGCGGACCTCTGCAGCTACTGTGGAGGAGCGCACTCCTGGGAGAAATGCCATCGCAGGCAAGAGGGCACCGCCCCCAGCTGCAAAAACTGCATTAGAGCCCAAAACACCTCCACATCCCAGGCACATCCTGCCTACAGTATGGATTGTCCAGAGAGGCAAAAGTGGGACGCTATAGCGCGGTCCCGAATAAGCTACTGCTAAGGGCGACCCAATCTCTTCAAGCTCATCCCCTCAAAGTACCAGTCCCGGAAGCAGGTTGCAGATCATCCAAGCAAACCTGCAGCGCTCCAAACTGGCGACGGAAGAACTGATCCAAGTCGCAAAGGGAAAAGGTATCTCAATTGCACTCGTACAAGAACCCTACGTGGGTCGAAGCGGCAGTATGAGTCACTATCCTGGCACGCAAATCATCCAGTGCACCCTAAACCGTGTAAAACCAGTTAAAGCGGCAATCATCGTATTCGGGGACCAACTGCAGGTAATTCACGACCCGCAGATGGTGACCGAAACAGAAGCTGCAGTGGTTTTGGTAGCGGGGACCCTAAAAATCGGAGTGCTATCGGTATACTTTGAGGGAGACCAAGACATTGAGCCATATCTCGGCAGAACGCAAGCAGCGTGCAATAAAATATCAACAAACAACATCTTGGTAGGGGGAGATGTAAATGCGTGGAGTCACTGGTGGGGCAGCAGCTCTGAAGACCAGAGGGGTGCAGCGTACAACGCCTTTCTTAACCAAATGGATTTCCACGTTCTCAATGTCGGGGATACCCCCACATTCGAAGTCCACAGGGGTGAGAGGCTATGCACGAGCATAGTCGACGTCACTGCGTGTAGTCAATCTCTGCTAGGGAAAGTGGAGAACTGGAAGGTGGACCGAAGTCTCATAACATCAGACCACAATGCCATCACTTTTGCCTTACGACTCGATGGTAAACTAGAGTCGCTAAAACCTACTACGACTCGAAGGTACAACACAAAGAAGGCAAACTGGCCAGATTTCGCTTCACATTTCAGAAACTTTCTCGTGGAAAGAGACATCACACCAGAGACTATCGATGCAATAAGCACTCCCAATGAACTGGACGCCATGGTGGAGGCATACACAAGCGCCATGCAGGATGCGAGCGACAAAGCCATCCCGAAAATTGGAAATCGCAAAATGGATGCTAAACTACCCTGGTGGTCACAAGCTCTTGACCAGCTCAAGAAGGATGTCTTACGCAAAAAACGAAGAGTACGAAACGCGGCCCCACACAGAAGACCGGCAGTAATCGAGGACTACGTTGCAGCAAAAGAAAAATACGCAGCCAAAGCAAGCGAAGCCCAAACTGAGAGCTGGAAAGAGTTCTGCTCGACGCAGGAAAGGGAAAGTATGTGGGACGGAATATACAGGGTCATAAGGAAAACTGCAAGAAGGCAGGAAGACATGCTTCTCCGGAACTCGCAAGGGGAAACCCTGAGCCCAGAGAAGTCATCCGAACTTCTGGCCAGCACCTTCTATCCCGACGACACTATAGCGACCGACAACACCTATCATACTTACCTTCGAAACCAAATAGACAAAAACACTGAGGAAATACAAGAGCTATCGGAAGACGATCCGCCATTCACGGAAGCCGAACTGGAAATTGTGCTGAAAGCACTAAATCCAAAAAAGGCACCGGGACCAGACGGACTTACAGCCGACATATGCACAGTGGCTATCCGAAGCGAGTTAGGGGTCTTTATGAAGCTTGCGAACAAATGTTTGCACTTGTCATACTTCCCTAAACCGTGGAAGGTAGCCCACGTTATTATCCTTAGGAAACCGGGTAAAGAAGACTACACTCAACCCAAATCCTACAGACCGATAGGATTATTGTCTATTCTTGGAAAAATCGTCGAAAAACTCAAAGTGTGCAGACTTCAATGGCACATCCAACCCACTCTCAGCAAAAGACAATACGGCTTCACGCCGCAGCGTAGCACCGAGGACGCTCTCTATGACCTCATAAAACACGTGAAATCCAACCTAGAAGACAAAAAGATAGTGTTGATGATCTCGTTAGACATAGAGGGCGCTTTCGATAACGCATGGTGGCCGGCGCTCAAACAACAACTAGTGGAGAGAAAATGTCCCAAAAACCTCTACGCAATGGTATGCTCATACCTTCAAGACCGCCAGATCATAGTCAACTATGCCAGAGCAACAAGTCAAAGGGAAACCACGAAGGGCTGTGTTCAAGGTTCAATCGGAGGACCGACCTTCTGGAATACCATCCTAGACCCACTGCTACACAAACTGGAGGATGAAGGAGCATACTGTCAAGCGTTTGCAGATGATGTGGTGCTGGTGTTCACCGGTCATACGATTAGCTGGATAGAAGAGACAGCCAACTCGACACTCGACACAGTGGTAGAATGGGGAGTACAAAACAAGCTAAACTTTGCGGCACATAAAACCAGTGCCATGGTGTTAACCAAAAAGCTTAAGTACGATTCACCACAGCTCACCATGTCGGGAAGTAGGCTCAATCTCGTAACAGAGATGAAACTTCTAGGTCTGATCATTGATCGAAATCTCACCTTCAAAACGCATGTAATCGCAAACTGCAAAAAAGCGGCGGACATTTACAAACAACTAGCCTGTGCGGCCAAGGTGACGTGGGGACTGAACAGCGAGATAACCCGCACCATATACGTCGCGGTCATCGAGCCAATCATCATGTATGCCGCTAGTGCGTGGTCTCATGCGACAGAGTTCCAAATGATCCGAGATCAGCTGGATTCACTGCAACGAGGCTTTGCACAAAAGATCTGCAAGGCATACCGCACGGTCTCCCTCACGTCAGCGCTAATCCTCTCAGGCCTTCTGCCATTAGATTTAAGAATAAAAGAAGCAGCCAGTCTATACTCTCTCAAGAAAGGCATCTCCACAGACTACATTCCACCGGGCAGACGACTGGAGCAAAAGCTGAGTGTTGCAAGCCAACCACACCCTTCCCAACTCATAACAACAGAGTATGAACTCCTGGAAAACATGAGCCCCGAAACTCTAGAATCCCACAAAATAACCGGACCACAAATCTACACGGATGGTAGCAAAATAGAGGGCAAAGTCGGAGCAGCTCTCACGTGGTGGGAAGAAGGACAGGAGCACAACTACTCAACCTTCAGTCTACATTCAGCGTGTACTGTGTTTCAATCCGAACTGTATGCACTCCATAGGGCGGTTGACCTGGTAAAGGACAGCAACAAAAAGCTAGTCAACATTCTCAGCGACTCACGATCTTCGCTCGAGCTACTGGGGAACCCTAAAACCACCCACCCACTAACCAGTGAGATCAAGGAAAGCATCAAGAAAATCAGATCGGAGGGAAGAGAAGTACGGCTGTTCTGGCTCAGAGCGCATGTGGGAACTACCGGAAATGAGAGAGCAGACGAACTTGCGAAAAAAGCGGCCTTAGAGTCAACGTGTAGCCCAGACTACGGTGAAGTCCCAGTGTCCTACGTGAAGAAAAGGATCAGAGAGGAAACAGTACGTGTATGGCAAGACCGTTACACTTCCTCCAGCACAGGGTCAGTCACGAAAATTTTCTTCCCAGATGCGGCCGAAGCGTACCGCACAGTGAGGAAAACAAAACTGACACCCCGACATGTGCAAGCCTTCACAGGACACGGCGGCATGGCGGAGTACTTGTACCGGTTCAGGTTAAAAATCAGTCCCGAGTGCGAGTGCGACCCCGACACCAGTGAGTCAACTTGGCACATAATACTAGAGTGCCCTCGTTTTGCGGCAGCCCGAATGGAACTGGAATTTCAGCTCAACACCGCGCTAGAAAAGTCTGTTCTAAGTAGGGTAGTTTCAAACGACGGCATGAGACCGCATTTCTTAAAGTTCGTGGAGAACTGCATTCGAATAGCAGCCAAAAGGAACTCAACACTCACTACAAATATAGAATCAGTCCCAATAACCCAAACACAACCAACACAATCCTCCTTAGCCCCAACGCAAACACAAAGTCAAACCACCCCGATGCAATATCACCTGCTCGAAAACGGAGAAATAGGAACACCAGGCATAACCATAAAAGGCGTCGCAACATTCATGGACGACAGTACAGAGAGGCTTGGCATATGCTTCTGCAACGCCAGGCGACGAAATACTGTCACCATCTCCCCCGGCCTCGCCCTTCTTCTGAAGGGAAGCAACTTTAGAGCAACAATGCGCAAAAAGATCTTTGAAGCATTGGCCGAAGTTACCATAGCGGATCACCGCTGTCGTATAGTGCGAATAAAAAACAAAGTCATAGCACTATTCGTAACCGGCGACGATGCTACAGAATTCGCCCAGGCGTGCTCGTTGCTTTCCACTTTCGGGAGAGAGGAAGACGGCCAAAGTAATCCACCAAGGAAAATCAGCGTGGACGCTATGGTAGTCGCCTTCGAAAAAGCTGAAGCAAGAGACTACATGGGAGTCGTGCGGGCCTCCAAAAATCATAGGTTAGTGGTATACGAGGACAGAGGTCAAAATCTCAGTCACCTGAGACCGTACCGACCTGATATCGAAGCCGCAACGCAACCTATTGACAGCTGGGGCCATCCCATAGGAAATCCAGAAGACCTGAGTGGATCCGAACGTCTCCAACACAAAACAGCAGAGGCCAAACAAGAACATCTAAAGCAAAAGCGTGAAAAACAGCCCAGAGACGTCTTGAAGACGGTAGCTGGGGTGCTTTCTAGTGCATTGCACAATGTCGTGTCGAGGCCAACAAAAGGAAAAGTCGAGAAAACTCGAGCATCGGAGAGGAAACCCACGGATGTAACACGCAAAAAAAGTGAAAAAATCATCACCTCAATCCGAACAAAAGCAGAAAAGGGTTTGGTAGAGCCAGCGAAACTCGTTGAACCGGAGAGCGTAGCGGACCATCTGTCAAATGCATTCCTTGAGTACCAAGCTGTTCTAAGAGCCACACTTGTTGTTAAAAAGGAAACCTGCAAATCCATTTTGCAGACCTTCATCAAGGGCAACGA